>JAKCPI010031777.1:0-19416 GCA_023213315.1 Euborellia annulipes | reverse complement strand
GTGTGTGTGTGACATTTTATTCTCACTAATATCATGGCAATAGTAGAGATACAGATCAGTTCACAATTAAAAAAAAAATTTGAGTGTATGCTGTTTTTTTGATCATAAGGAATGGATTTTTTTCCTAAAAGCTCCTTCTTCTGAAACAAAATAAAAATATTTATTTATTAATATTATTTTTTATCTTCTTGTATTTCCATATTTTAAATATTCAATAAAGATTATTTTGTTAACCTTTTTTCCAAATAATCTTTTTTATAAAGACTTAGTATAGAAAAATTTCTATAAATCGACTAGCACCCCTCAAAATGCTGTCCCTTTGTCCCTTAAATCGTGAAAAAAGAAAGAAAATAAAAAATTGGAAGTTAGGCCTAAAAAGAAAATTGAATTATTTTTTCCTCTATCAAACATTATATAAATTAAGAAAATTTGTAGAGTAAGAAAATAACTTGAGGTCAGGGGAGGTGGGGGTGGTATAAAAAAAATCATTTTAATAGAAATAAAAAAAAACGAATGTTTATGGTGCGCATTTCGAAAAGCCGTTAGAAGATGTTTCACTACCGAGTAACTCTAGGCGGCAAGTGATGGCGTTAGTTTTTCCCATAGGAATACAAGGGATTTATTTCATTTCATTTGAAAGATTCCAGCTAATTAATTAAGGGTAAAAAAATTCATTATTTATTAACACAATGATTACTAATTTAATTATCTATACGATATAGAGCGAATTTTTTAAAAATATCTTTTATTTAATGCGACTAATCTAAAAAAAATATTATTTTTTCGAAAATCAAAAAAAGTCTCTATAATTTGTAGATATTTTAAATAGCTTTAATTTAAAAAAATTTGAGGTCGATAGCTTCAAAATTGTGACCACTGGAACCTACCAAAATTACCACCCAGAGACGCGCACCTTAATAAATTGATATATGAGGTTATTGATAAAAAAATTTCCGAACAAATAAAGTTATTTAAAAAAAAAATTTAATCATTACCCTCCCATTCATTTCGATAGGCCTAATATAGAAAACAGACAATTTTTTTAAATTATAATTAGAAATATTTTTCTATGTTAGATTGTTCTCAAAGAATTAGAATTTCTAAGTTTTAAAATTTTTTGAATTTTTAATTTTTTCATAATCAAGAAAAATAATTTGTTTTAAAACAAAAATTAAAACAATACTTTCTCTCAAAAAAGAAATCTGTTAGTAGCCTAATCAAGAGAGAGAAAAAGAGGCAAAGTTCTATAGCTCCAAATGATAATGACATACAAATCAAATATTGTGGGGGGGGGGTGGAGATTCCTAGGGAAAATGTAATTAATATTTGCGATATGAACTAATAAAATTGAAATTGTCAGGCTCAGGACTTACCTAGAGCAGAGGTCGAGAGAAGGCCTCGAAGTGCTCTCAGATGTTGATGCTCAAACGACAGGGTCGATGATGAAGGGAGAAGACAACCTCTAGCAACAGTCGTCCCTGTAAAGGATAAAAATTCTATTATTTGAAGAAAGACAGAGTTTACCAAAAAATATTATGGATAAAAGATTTCTAAGAGAAAATTGTATTAATAATTTAATAAGAATGGAAAATGGGAAATGTACAACCCTACCACCCTCTGGTTTCATTATTGAAATTATTAGATTATTTTATAAATTAGAAAATATAAAAATAAAATGAATATACAAATAATAAATACCTTTTAATTGGAGTGTGTGATGTTTTATTTCGCGATAGAAGAGAAGCACTTTGCAGAGAGATGAGTTCAATCGACTGGCCCCTTGCTCGAGGTGAATCAAACTAAATCACTTGCTTGCTTGCTTATACTTTTTATTTAAAAATACTTTCCATTTGCGTAAATAATCTTTCTTTGATCATGTTGATGACGAACATGGATGCTCTTCCTTCTGAAACAAAGAAATATTTATTTATTATTTTTTATCCTCTTGTATTTTAAATATTAAATAAAGATTATTTTATTAAATAATTGTTTTATTTATCCCGTAATCCTTTCCTAAATATCCCTTACTAGAGTATATTGGAATATTTTTTTTTTTTTTATTTTCACATTTTACCTCCGGTATATTGGAATATTTATATTCGAATAAAATTATTTAATTAATCTTATTTGTGCAAGTCACATTAAAAGTTGAATAAAAGTAAAAAAAAATCAAAAATTCAATAGAAATAAAATAAGTTTTTTTTTTAAGTTTAGTTAAAAATATAATTAGGCTGTTTGGTTTTTTTCTAAAATAAATTAATTAAAATTTAGAATATATGAACTCAATTTTTCCTTTCTTCCATCCTTCTTAAAATTTTTAATCATTAATTAGAAATGCTTAATAAATTAACCAATAACAGTTAGAAGGAGGGAGGCTGAGTTGCTTCTGCTTAAAATTTTTAAGACTTACTTTATACAGTCACCCTTAAATAATAAATTCCCTATTAAATAAATCGCTAAAGACGTTGCAATAATTTTTTATTTTCTAAAATATTCAATAGTTAAATTTAAATTCCTATGGAATTTTTTTATAATAAAATGCGAAATGTTATTAAATGAAAAGAGTAAAAAACAAAATTCTGTGATTTTTTGGAAAAATTTAATAGAAATAAATATAATTGAATGAAATTTAACCTTCTACATCCCTCTTTGCATATTTAATTATTAATAGAGAAGGGTTGAACAATTGAATAATGTTTATTTACCTGAGGAAGAGAAGAGAGAGATTGAGATGTTGCTGTTGAACCGACAAGCGAGTTTCTAAGTTCCGAGCCCGACTCTGTCCGCTCTGAACTCGCCCGCGGGGAGTGCAATCATCTTCACGAGTTGGGGAGCAAAAATCTAAAACAAGAGATAATGATAAAAAATTTATTTATTTTTATATGTTAAATAGGACTAGAAAAAATCTCAAAAAATGAAATTGTCATTTAATAAATAACATTTGAAACATATTTATTTAAATTATCAATGGAGTTTCAATGCAATAGAAAAATAAAATAGAATAGAATCAATCAGACTTTTGGCCCTCGGGGGTTGGTGTAGGGGTTAGCGTGCTAATCTCATATACCGAACGTCGCGGGTTCGGACCCCAGGCAGTCCGATGATTTTATTTAAGCCATTTAGATACCAAACGACTTAAATAAGAATGCCTGGACCCCAAATATGTATATTAATCAATAACGGATATCGTAAAAGTCTTAGATGGCCTGAGCTGCCGCAAAGACTGTGTGAATGTGAGTGTGAAAGAGGAGGGTTAAATAAAAAATCCCCAACATAAACAACCAACCACCCTTATGACTACATAAATGTCTAAAGAAAAATCATATAAATAATAATTAACAAATTATCGATAAAAACAGAGATTTTAAAGAGATAAAGAGAGAACGACCTTTCAATGAAAATGTAATTATTATTTGTGGATGAAAATAAATTGAGAAAATTTGATTGTCAGGCCTTACCCAGTGCAGAGACAGAGCCTCGGAGATTGCTGAGATCTTGATGTTCGAGAGACAAGATCGAGGATGAAGGGAGAAGTTGACCTCTAGCAGCCATCCCTGTAAAGATAAAAATTATTATTTTTTCTTAATAAATATAATTCGTGTGTTTGTATTAGTGTATGTGTTAACTAGGAGAAAGAAAAGTGTCAGGTATAATTGATTGAGTAAAAAGTTATAATAAATTTCGCTGATACTTTTCAAAATTCTCTGATAACTCCATGATAATTCCCGATCCCATTAAATTCCCTGATAATTCCAGGTTTTTAAGGTTTTCCAGGTCTGTAGCCACCCTGATAAATAATAATAAAAGATTCTAAATAATACATTTCTAGTTTAATTGGAATGTAAAATTTATTTAGTCCCTTGTGGAGGAAAACAAAGGGAATCAGTGGCGTAGCGAGGGGGGGAGCAAGGGGGGTCATCATGCACCGGGCGCTACTCACAAAGGGGCGCCAAATGGTCCGCAAAATAAAAAATTGCTGGATAATTTTTATTTTTATTATAATTGATTTGTGGAGGATCATATACATTTGAAAATCTAGTCTTGTTTTGTCAACAACATTTTTTGTGTCAAATTTAAAGCCTAGCTTGAGCCTATGACTTTATTTATTTTACTTTATTTATTTATTAATTTGCGAGTATATTTTACATATAATATTATATGGTTTTCGAATGGGGGGGGGGGGCGCTAAAAAGGTATTGTGCCGCGGGCGCGAGTTAAGCTCACTACGCCACTGAAGGGAATGTTTAGTTTTAAGAAAATTTTGAAAAACGTCAAAGGCGATGGCTCCTGTTTTGCAAATGAGTTCAAATTTTACAGACATTATTTTTTAATGCATTGGAAAAGAAGATCTATGTATCTACTATTAAAATTCTAAAAAAAATTTTTGACCTATTATTTATTTTTCGTGGTGTGGTTGAATCGGAAATTTTGCTTTCCTTGAAATAATATAATTTAAATTAGAATTTTTACCGCGATTTATATGGATTAAAAAATAATATTTTTTAATTACGTGATTGAGTTAAGACAACTCCATTTTTCTTAAGGGTTTGTTTCTTTTTGATTATTTTGTTTTTTAATTTAACAAATCTTTCTATTTAACAAGACATGTGAGTGTTTTTCATTGGTGAGGCCAAACATCCCATGGCCCCCGGGAATCGAACCCAGGATCTCCGCCTTTCCGGGGTATAGGCGTGCTATCCATTGCACCAGGCCACCGGACCCTCGAACTGCACCAATAAAACTCACTTCCCCTTATATGCAGTTTCAAGTCACTAACTAGTAACGAAAACGTGAAATCTTTCTATATACATAAAATTTGTAGAATAGGAAACTAACTTGGGGGGGAGGGAGGGTGGTTTAAAAAAAAGGAATTAAATTAATTTTCATATAAAAATCTTAAAGGGTTTAATGAGAAAAAGAAATGGAAATTTATTCATTAATTTATTTTAATAAATGAATGTGAATTAATGAATGAATCGATCGATAAGAAGATGCGTGAGCCGAGGGGGATCGAATTATATGTAAAAATAAAGGAAATATAAGTTCACGAAACGAAAGTCGGATAAACAGGCTTGTAGCATCTTAACACCCAGAAACGTAAACAAATTTAAAAAAAATAACGCTTATTACTATAAGACTGACGAGGGATAAAAGTTTAAGAAAGCAACCCTCCTATTCATTTCCATAGGTCTAATATAGATGCAGATAATGTTTTTAAATATAATTAGAAATATTTTTTTATCTTAGAATGTTCCGAGAGAGAATCAAAATTTTTAAGAAGAAAATTTTATAGACTTTAGTTGAGAAAATTGATTTTTTACTAAAGAAAAAATTTTGGAAAAAAACAACCCACCCGTTCAAAAAAAAGGAAGTCGAATCAAAAAAGAGAGAGAGGGAGACTTTTATAGATTTAAATGATAATCAATTATTATAAAATGAGGGGGTTGATATACTTGAGATTTTAAAAGAGAGAGGATCCCAGGAAAATGAAAATATTATTTGTGATATGAAATCATAATATGAAAAAATTTGATTGTCAGAGCTCACCTATTGAAGAGAGAAGTGCGCTGTGATGGGGATGCTCCAGCGAGAAGGACGATGATGAAGGGAGAAGTCGACCTCTAGCAATAGACACCCCTGTAAAAAATAAAAATTATTATTTTTTCTTATTAAATATGATTCGTGAGATTGTGTGTAGAAAGAGAGAGTTTACAAAAAAATAAAAAATGATAATAATATTTTAATTAGATTGAAAAATGTACACCACCCTCAGTTAACATTATTAAAAATAATAATATAGTTTTAAAACGAAATGTTAATCGCAGTTATTATTTTTATCAATGACGAGAGATAAAAGTTTAAGAATTTATATTTTCAATTATAGGTTAACTTCTCTGCAATAGGGGTGGGGAGGGAGAGAATTTAATAAATTTCCTTATATGTAAAAATTTTACAAAAATATAATTTTGTATTAGTATTATAAATTTCATTTTTAAAGAAAAATACTATTTTGTTTATCAAAGGGGGTGATTGATTATACACCCCTTGGGTACACGACTTCATGATAGAGTTACATCTAAAAAATTGGATAATTTTATATACCCTAAGTAACAGATTTTAAAAGAGAAAAAAAAATTGAGAATAGAAATTTAATTCGTTATCAAAATGAGAAATGAAAATATTATTTACCTTAATAAAATGTAATGAGTTTGGGGGATGAACGCCTTAATCGGAATTTATAAGAACCGTTGGGAGCCGAATCAAAAAAGAGAGAGAGGGAGATTTTTATAAATTTAAATGATATTCAAATATTATAAAATGAGGGGGTTGTTATACTCGAGATTTTTAAAAAGAGAGGATGCCAAGAAAATAAAATTATTATTTATGATATGAAATTATAAGATGAAAAAATTTGATTGTCAGACTCACCTATTGCTCGAAGTGCGCAGAGATAATGAGGCTTGAGCGAGAAGGTCGAGGATGAAGGGAGAAGTCGACCTCTTGCAATAGACACCCCTGTAAAAAATAAAAATTATTATTTTTTCTTATTAAATATGATTCGTGAGTTTGTTTGTAGAAAGAGAGAGTTTGCAAAACATTACCCCCCTGTATCCGCCCTTGATTCATTCAGATAATATAATAAACATTTCTTTTTATTTACAGTATATAAAAAATATTTTTTTTTTAACTAGCTACGTACAAGTACTTTTTGTCTAATCTAATAAAAAAGATTTTTTCTCTTCGATCGGCAATGTAGTGTAGTAATAGGGGTGTTTTTTTTTTTTGGAGGTGGTGGGTCAAAATAGCCATTTAATCAAATAAATTATATAAAATTCTCTATCATTTAATTTAAATAACAGACAATTTCAAAATATCTTAATTTTTCTAATAAACTTCTCAATTCAGTAGTTGTTTTTAGCTGGGAATCGTAGTTGAGGACGATAAGGAGAATAAAAACCAGCAAAGTTTTCTCTCTCAGGACTCCAATTTATTTGCAAATATTTCGGCTCCTATACAGGGGCCATCCTCAGTGCATATATGAAATTTATGAGAGAGATTGTCAATTGGGTAAAAATATATTTGAGAAAAACATTTGAGCGCATGAGCTTATTGCCTGGTCGTTCTATGCCAGTATAGCAATAAGCTCATGCGCTCAAATGTTTTTCTCAAATATATTTTTACCCAATTGACAATCTCTCTCATAAATTTCATATATGCACTGAGGATGGCCCCTGTATAAGAGCCGAAATATTTGCAAATAAATTGGAGTCCTGAGAGAGAAAACTTTGCTGGTTTTTATTCTCCTTATCGTCCTCAACTACGATTCCCAGCTAAAAACAACTACTGAATTGAGAAGTTTATTAGAAAAATTAAGATATTTTGAAATTGTCTGTTATTTAAATTAAATGATAAAGAATTTTATATAATTTATTTGATTAAATGGCTATTTTGACCCACCACCTCCAAAAAAAAAAACCACCCCTATTACTACACTACATTGCCGATCGAAGAGAAAAATCTTTTTTATTAGATTAGACAAAAAGTACTTGTACGTAGCTAGTTAAAAAAAAAATATTTTTTATATACTGTAAATAAAAAGAAATGTTTATTATATTATCTGAATGAATCAAGGGCGGATACAGGGGGTAAAGGGGGTAATTACCCCCTCCCACCCCCCGAGATTTGAAAAAAATACCTTTTTTTTTACAAAAAAATTTATTTTAATGTAAAATTTTTAAAATTAATACTTAAAAATTTGATGTGTATTTATATTCTGGCAAACAAGTATTGAATGCGCTTTTAAATTACGGAAATTAAAAAGAATAGTGTGCTGTGCGACGAGTCACACCAGATTTTATATAAAATCATATAATAACAAAATTTATTTGATTAAATGGATTTTAAAACCCAACCCCAAAGTAAAAACTACCCATATTACTAGATTACATAACCGAACAGAGAATTTTTTTTTTTTTAGATTACAGAAAAAGTAATTATTTTTTAATTTAATAATATATTGTGAATTAATCGAGGTAAAAATTATAATTTATAATATGTTAAATTCTCATGTGAAGCAAAAGAATCCCAAAACCCACACCACAAAAAAATGAATAAAAAGAAAATGTTATAACAGGAAACCATCCTATTCATTTCGATCGATCAAAATTAAATTAAAAAAAAAATTTGAATTTTTTTCCTCAAACAAACATTATATAAAGTACAAGTGGAAACCCCCTCCCTCCCATTTGGATACCAAATGGCTTAAATAAGAATGCCTGAACCCTCAATAGATATATTTACTTTATCGTTTAAAGTCTTAAATAGTCTAAGTTGCCGAAAAGACTGTGTATGCGTGTGTGAATGTGAGTGCGAGTGTTAAAAAAAAATAAATAAAATATTTTTTCTATCTTAGAATGTTCCCAGAGAGAATCAGTATTTAAGTATAAGAACTGTTGGGAGCCGAATCAAAAAAAGAGAGAGGGAGATTTTTTATAAATTTAAATGATATTAAATATTTTAAAATGAGGGGGTTGTTATACTCGAGATATTAAAATAGAGAGAATCCCAGGAAAATGAAATTATTATTTATTATAAAATGAAAAAATTTTATTGTCAGAACTCACCTATTGCAGAGAACGAGGCTCTAACTGCGCTGAGATGGAGAACTTTGAGCGAGAAGGTCGATGATGAAGGGAGAAGTCGACCTCTAGCAATAGACACCCCTGTAAAAAATAAAAATTATTTTTTGTTATTAAATATGATTCGTGAGTTTGTGTATAGTAAGAGAGAGTTTACAAAAAAAATAAAAAATAATATTGATAAACGATTTTTTTACCCTTATTTTTAAAGAAGAAATATTAATGATATTAAAGATGTACACCCTTTTACACCCTCTGGTTTCTAGTTTTAAGACAAAGGATAATTTTATAAATATTTAAATAAAAATAAAATATTAACCCTTCATGCAAGTGAAATATGCAAATTATAAATACCTTTTAATTGTGGAGAGAGTAGGTGTGTGATGTTTCATTCCCACTAATAGAATCGCAATAGAGGAGGCACTTTGCAGAGAGGTGAGTCAAATCGACTGGCCCCTTCTGACGCAGATGCATTTGCTTTTCATGAGGTCTCTCCTCTGAAACAAAGAAATATTTTTTTTTTTTAATCCTCTTCTATCGTCATATTTTAAGTATTCAATAAAGATTATTTTATTAAATAATTGTTTTATTTTCTTGTAATCCTTTCCTTTCTCATCTTTAAATATTAATTATAAAAGTATATTAGTTAGAATTTAAATTATAATTTTTACCTCAATTCATTCAGATAAGGGATTAATAAAAAATATTTTTTTTTAAATTAAGTAGCCTACTTGATTTGTTTCTAATTTGAAAGGTATAATTCGTTTTTGTCCAATTTAGTTAAGGGTTTGTTTCTTTTTGATAATTTTTTTTTTATTTTAACAAATTTTTCTATTTAAAAAGAAAATTGAGTGATTTTTATGGAAAATTTTATAAAAAAAAATAGATGAGTATATATTCAAGAAATTTTCCCCCTACATCCCTCTTAAGATATTTAATTATTTATTGTTAAAGGTATGAATAATTGAGAAGTTTATTAGAATGATAAAGCATTTTATATAATTTATTTGATTCAATGGGCATTTTAACCCACCACCTTAAAAAAAAAACCACCCCTGTTACTAAATTACATTAGGCTACCAATCGAAGAGAAAAAACTTTTTTATTAGATTAGACAAAAAGTACTTTCAAATTAAAAACAAATCAAGTATGTAGCTAGTTAAAAAAAATTATTTTTTATATACTGTAAAATTTTTTTTCTGAATGGATTGCAGTAAAAATTCTAATTTTAATTATAATATTTGAAAACATAAACAAACAAACCCATACAACGGAAAACGAATAAACACATAAAATAGAAAAAATTCTAACGGGAACGTTAGTCATTTCGTACGTCGACATTTCGATCGATCATAGCATAAAAATAAATTAAAAAAAAAAAATTGACTGAATTGATGAAACTTCTAATTAAAAGAGGCGAGTGGAGAAAATGTTTAAGAAAAGAATGCATTCAGACAGTGGAAAAAAAAATTCCACCTCTAAAAATCTCACTTATTACAAGAGACGAGAGATAAAAGTTAAGAAGTTCTATTTTCATTTATTTAATAATAATTTCATAAATTCTCGGTTAGAAGGGTGGAGGGTGGGTGACAAGGGATAGAAAATAATACATTTAAAAAAAAAAAGTAAAAAATTGAAAAAAAAAAATAATTTTCTATTAAAATTTAGTTTTTGAAGAAAGTTTATAAGAAGGGGTGATTTACACCCTTTCTCACCCTCCACCCTGAGGTACACGACTTCATTATATTGTTGTATTTAAAAATTGGATAATTTTATAAGTAAATTTTAGTAGTAAGAGATTTTAAGAGAGAAAAATAAATTGAAAATAGAAATTTAATTCGTTATGCAAATGAGATATGAAAAGATTCATTACCGTAAAAATAAGATGACCAGACTGGGAGTAAATGAGTTTGGGGGATGAACCTCTTATTTGCACACACAATATAAAACAAAGTAAACGCACGAGAGAGAGAGAGAGAGATTGAGTGAAGAATTCAAACGACTGAGTCATTGCTCGGCTCAATTAAAACTAAAGCCAGGCAGATAGGCAGCAAGCATAGATAGGATTCCATTGCTCTCTGAACGCCCAAAAATAAAAATTATAAAATAAATTCTCTATTTAAAAAAATTCTATTTACTTGCAAACTAACGGCGTTTTATTCTGTTGGGAATAAATTCGAAATTAAATAACTATTAAGAGACTCTCTTTATTTACACACCACTAAAACTAAACCCCGACTTAAGAAAATACTTCCTATGGTTCTTTTTAGTATTTATTTATGCCTAATATAGAAATTAGATAATGTTTTTAAATATAATTAGAAATATTTTTTCTATCTAAGAATGTTCCCAGAGAAAATCAGAATTTATAAGAACCGTTGGGAGCCGAATCAAAAAAGAGAGAGAGAGGAGATTTTTATAAATTTAAATGATATTCAAATATTATAAAATGAGGGGGTTGTTATACTCGAGATTTTTAAAAAGAGAGGATCCCAAGAAAATAAAATTATTATTTATGATATGAAATTATAAGATGAAAAAATTTGATTGTCAGACTCACCTATTGCTCGAAGTGCGCAGAGATGGTGAGGCTTGAGCGAGAAGGTCGAGGATGAAGGGAGAAGTCGACCTCTTGCAATAGACACCCCTGTAAAAAATAAAAATTATTATTTTTTCTTATTAAATATGATTCGTGAGTTTGTTTGTAGAAAGAGAGAGTTTAAAACATAAAAAATGATAATATTTTAATTTGAATGGAAATGTGGAAACCTTACCACCCTCTGTTAACATTATTAAAAATAATAATATAGTTTTAAAACGAAATGTTAATCACAGTTATTATTTATATCATTGACGAGAGATAAAAGTTTAAGAATTTATATTTTCAATTATTAGCCAAATTCTCGGCAATAGGGGTGGAGGGTGAGAAAGTAATCAATTTCCTTAAAGGTAAAAATTTTACAAAAAATATAATTTTGTATTAGTATTTTAAATTTCATTTCATTTTTACATAAAATTACTATTATCAAATAAATTCTCTATTTATTTACTTGCAAACTAACGGGGTTTTAAAAAAAAAAAGAAAAATAAACTTTTTTTTTGTTTTTTGGGGTTGGGGGTTGGTAAAAAGGAAAAATTTTAAATAAAAAAACCATACCAAAAAAAAAAACCCCCCCCAACCCCCCCCCTCCCCCCCCTGGGGTGGAAAAAGGTTTTTAAGAAAATACAAAAATAAAATGTTAACACTTTATGAAAGTGAAATATGCAAATTATAAATACCTTATAATTGGAGAGAGATGAGGGGTGTGTGTCCTTTTATTCTCACTAATAGAATCGCAATAGAAGAGATGATTTTTGCACAGAGATGGCTCCTTCCTCGAGATGGATTCAACTAAAAGACTTGACTTGCTATGTGCTGTTTATTTTATAATAATGATGAATAATGATGACGAACATGGATGTTTTTTTCTAAGGTCTCTCTTCTGAAACAAAGAAATATTTAGCTATTATTTTTTATCCTATTCAATCATTAACTATTCAATTAAGATTATTTTATTAAATCATTGTTTTATTTATCCCTTAATCCTTTCACAAACATTATTTTTAATCCTAATCCTAATATTGGAATATTTATATTTGTAGAATAATTATTTGACTCATCTTATATTATGAAAGTGTTATTTGGGCTTGTGGTATTAGAATAAATTTAAAAAAATAAAAAATCAAAAATTCAATTTTATGTAAGAGCATCTAAAAATTATTGATTTTTGAATTTTAATAAAAATAGTTGGAGCGAATTTTGAGAAAATCTAAAAAAACTGAAAAAGTAAATCATTAAAGTACTAGTATGATCAAAAGTTTATTTTCACGTTCTAGGTCGGTGTCTAACTTAAATATAAAATTGAACCCAGACAGACACACCGATAGACCAGTACTGAAAACGTGGGAAATTTTACTCCGTGTCGCGCATTAGATTAAATATTAAATTTAAATTATTTTTAAAAGACTTAAAAAGGCCATTCACCCTTAAAATCATCCCTTGTTGAATAAATAGCAAAGGAGTATGCAATATCTTTAAACAGTTAAATTCTGTAAAACAGAAAATCGAGTAATTGAAATTTCCTTTGATAACTCCGACACCCTGTATTTCATTTTATTTAAATAATTTACGAGATCGATCATTATTCATTTAAAATAAGAAATTATATATAATATTTAAGATATTATATACATCGCGTAGGTAAGCCGCGAAACGCAGATTTATTCAACTCCCGGCGGCACACCCTTATATCTTTTTTCGGGTACATGAAGTAATATCTAATTATATAAATAAGAAATTAATTAATATCCAATACCTAAATTCGGATTTACTAAACATACTCACAAATTTGTTAAATATAATTTTTATAATCGTTGATGACAAATAATAGAGAAATTAAAAATATGAACAGATTTATGCTGAGGAACTTTGACAGATGATACAATTTAATATATCTCTTTAGAATTAAAATTCAAGGCGCATGTCATTATTCTATCCTAATTAGCCCACGGGATATTATTTAAACCCCTAGCACAAGAGGGGGATACTCTACCATTGTGCTATGACCCAAGAACGAAAATGAATTTAAAAATTCAGTGGCTTTAAACAATTAAATTTGAGATTGAAAATAGGGTTATTAAAATATCTTTTTTTATTAGTCCTTAAATTAATTCTTAAAGATAATTTTTTATCAATAAAAGATTAATAATAAATTTCTACAATAGTTTAATTGGAATGTAAAATTAATTTGGTCCCTTGTGGAAGAAATGAAAGGAAATGTTTATAAACATAGTTTTAAGAAAATTTAAAAAAAAATCGCAAACTTCAAACGCGATGGGCCAAGTGTTCCTGTTTTGAAAATGAGTTCAAATTTTTCAGACATTTTTTTTTAATGCAATAGAAAAGATCTCCCTTTATATTATAAATGTCTTTTCATTCTTGATATTATTAATAACATTTGCAAATAGAATATTTAAATCTTTTACTAGTTTATAATTTAAGCCGACCATTAGGCCGAGACCATTTAATAATAAAAGAAAAAACTCCATTTGCATATGAAATAGTATTTTTAAAATTATTTTCTTCAACTCACATGTATGTATTTTTATTTTCAGATGACCCTCGTCGACTTGGCCGTTGATTGACATACGAAGGATCCTGAAACAATGGAAAATTATTTAATTAGTATATTAATTAAAAGACTTGTAATTTTTATTAATCCATTATAAGCTACATATCTAAATACTTAATAAAGTTTATTTTTTTATATGGTTGTTTTACTATTCCCTCCCTTATTAATAAGTTATAATTATTTACATTATTAAGATTTAAATTAAATAAAAAAATTCAAACTTTAGAAAATAAAAAGAAGTAATTTTAATTATTTAAATTTGCAAAGCAAGTGATTTGTGTATATTTAAAAAGTATTTGGTGGTTATGAATATACAATTCTTGATTTTAATGGAAAAATACAAATTTTGATATTACAAAATGCATAAGTTTAAAAAAGAATTTTTTTCTGGTCAAATGGGTATTCTAATTTTTTTAAATAATTTAGTCGAGCACGAAGTATTTGAAAACAGTTAAAAAATTTTTAAATGTTTTTTCAACTATTAATTGAATAAACATTTACCCGAAAAGAAAATTCAATAAAAGGTTCATTATTATTATTTTTTTTTTTTAGTAATTAAATGAGAAACTTTTGTCCGATAAAAAAGAAATAGATTTTAGCCAAATTACTATTTCTAATTATAAAATTATTTCGTTTTGTAATTTAATCACGAATTTTTTAAATAAAGTTGGACCTTGCAGCTAAAAATAATCTCAATTATTATTATAGACATATTTATTTAATAAAAGAGAAAATAAAAAAAGTTGGAAAAAATATCGCCAAGATAAATGAAATATTTGTAAAAATGCATTGAAATAAAAAAGAAAGTGAAGGAATTTTTTTCGACTATATTTGATTAAATTAACTCCTTGGTCTTGGTCTGATGAGAAATATAAGCAATTTTGAGTAGGATGCATAGTAAAAATATTTTAATTCTAATATCACACGAAAACAATTTCAAAAATAGTTTATAATATTTATAAATTAGTGTATAACTCTAACCACCCTCTGACTTTTCAAATGAACTGACTCCTGGGTCAACAAGAAAGCAACTGACTGATGATAACTCGTCATAGCAATTTGTGCTCCGAGTTTCCAAAAATAAATAAATAAAAGACAGACAAGTTTTTATTCACATTAAAGAATAAACCACCCCTAAAACCATTCTAATAAGAAGATTGCTTAATTTTTGATACTGATGATATATATAATTTTTAATTTTTTACTATCTTTCATAGGATAATTAGATTCTTATCAGTAAAGTAGGGAGAAAAATAATAAAGAGAGAAATGGAGAAAGTGAGGTCAATGTGGTGAGGAAAGGAATATTTTTGTTTTTTTAAGAAAGCAATTTATAGCTTTAAATGATAATCAAATATTATAAAATGAGGGGTTTTTATGCAAAGAGACTCGAAGTGCGCTGAGAATATGATTTGTGTGTAGAAAAAAAGAGTTTACAAAAAATAATATTGATAAACGATTTTGTTACAGTATATTAAAGATATTAAAGATGTACACCCTTTTACACCCTCTGGTTTCTAGTTTTAAGACAAAGGATAATTTTATAAATACTTAAATAAAAAAAAATGTTAACCCTTTATGCAAGTGAAATATGCAAATTATAAATACCTTTTAATTGTGGAGAGAGTAGGTGTGTGTGACGTTTTATTCCCACTAATAGGATCGCAATAGAGGAGGCACTTTGCAGAGAGGTGAGTCAAATCGACTGGCCCCTTGGCCCCCTTGACGCAGATGCATTTGCTTTTCCTAAGGTCTCACTTCTGAAACAAAGAAATTTTTATTTACAATTTTAATTAGAATTTTTGACTCAATTCATTCAGATAATGGATTAGTAGAAAATAATTGTTGCTAATTAAGTACTTGATTTGTTTCTAACTTGAAAGGTATAATAATTATTTTTTGTCCAATTTTCTTAAGGGTTTGTTTCTTTTTGATAATTTTTAAAATTGATTGAACAAATTTTTTTTTTTTTTTATTTTAACAAATCTCTCTATTAAAAAAAAAAGAGTGATTTTTATGGAAAATTTTTTAGAAAAGAATAGATGAGTATATATTCAAGTAATATGCCCCATTCATCCCTCTCGACATATTTAATTACACTGTGCAACAAGAAAAAAAGCCCCGAGAAAATTTCTTCAGATTCTTAAGTAAAATGACCTCCTGAATCCAAATATGACCTTCGTTTTCCCCCAGCACGTACCGTTTTCGGGGGGTAGCCCCCTACTTATTTCCACCCCTTTTCGTTAATTATAGGGCCACGAAAAAAATTTGGAGTGATGAAAAGAAATATTTTAGCCTTAACATTTCTATAGAAGGTCTAGAGAAGTGAAAAGTTAAAAAACATTAACATTTGGACTCAAGGGGAGGATGTGGGGGGATTTTGCCCCTTAAAATGCAAAAAAATCATTAAAAATGATCGATTTTTTCTGATTTTTCCCAATTTTTTCACTGATGTTCTACATATTCCAGCTGACAGACCCACCTCACCCTTCCTTAAACATCCCTCAACTAAAAAAAAATATATAGGACAAAGCGGGTGGGGTGTGGGCGATTCCGAAGCCCTTGCAAAGCCTTTTTTTTTCAGTTGAGGGATGTTTAAGGAAGGGTGAGGTGGGTCTGTCAGCTGGAATATGTAAAACATCAGTGAAAAAATTGGGAAAAATCAGAAAAAATCGATCATTTTTAATGATTTTTTTGCATTTTAAGGGACAAAATCCTCCCCACATCCCCCCTTGAGTCCAAAAGTTAATGTTTTTTAACTTTTCACTTCTCTAGACCTTCTGAAGAAATGTAAAGGCTAAAATATTCCTTTTCATCACTCCAAATTTTTTTCGTGGCCCTATAATTAACGAAAAGGGGTGGAAATAAGTAGGGGGCTACCCCCCGAAAACGGTACGTGCTGGGGGAAAACGAAGGTCATATTTGGATTCAGGAGGTCATTTTACTTAAGAATCTGAAGAAATTTTCTCGGGGCCAGAAAAAAAGTTTCATTTTGTAGCACAGTGTTATTAATTGATAAGGGTTGAAGAATGGAGATGTTTTTTTTAGAAAAATTAAGATATTTTGAAATTGTCTGTTCCCTAAATGAGAAATAATTTTATATAATTTATTTGATTCGATGGCGATTTTAACCGACCACCTCCAGAAAAAACCACCCCTATTACTACATTAAATTACCGATCCAAGAGAAAAAAAATTTTTTTATTAGATTAGACAAAAAGTAATTATTATATCTTTCACATTACAAACAAACAAGTACGTAGCTAGTTAAAAAAAAATTAGCGTAAAAACAAATTAATAAACAATACTTTCTCTCTATATATATTTCACAAATAGGGTAAGAGAAAGTAAAAATCATCTGAATTTCAATTATTTAATAAGGGGCGATTTCCACCCTTTCCACCCTGGGGTACACGACTCCATCTTAGCGTTGTATTTAAAGATTGGATAATTTTATAAGTATATTTTAAGAGAGAAAAACAAAATTGAAAATAGAAATTTAATTCGTTATGCAAATGAGATATGAAAAGATTCATTACCGTAATAATAAGATGAACAGTCGGGGAGTAAATGAGTTTGGGGGATGAACGTCTTATTTGCACACACAATATAAAATAAAGTAAACACACGAGAGAGAGAGAGAGAGAGATTGAGTGAAGATTCAAACGACTGAGTCATTGCTCGGCTCAAATTCAACTAAAGCCAGGCAGATAGGCAACAAGCAAGCATGCAGGCATCGATCGATAGAGAAATAGCATTGCTCTCTGAGGGCCCAAGAATTATCAAATAAATTCCCTATTTATAAAAATTCTATTCACTTGCAAACTAACGGCGTTTTATTCTATTGGGAATAAATTAGAAATTAAATACTTTTTAAAAGACTAATTAATTTGCATAACCCACCTCCGCCAGAACCACCCTTATTTCTACATTAAATAACCAACCAAAGAGAGAAAAAATATTTTTTTTAGATTAGATTCCTTTTTGGAATTATTATATCTTACCCATTAGAAAGGTAGTTAAAAAATCTGGTGTGACTGGTCGCACAGCACACAACTTTCTCTCACCCTTCGGGGAATGACATATTAAGATAAAAATCACCCAAAACTAACTAATTCTGCAAGAAAAAAATATTGTGCTTTTCTCGACCCTCACTAATATAAAAATGAGCGTCAACGTGTTAAAGAATGATTATAATAACATTTTTTTTATTTTTTACCAAAGGGACATTTGCTTACAATGATTTAAAGAAGTTGAAAAATTTCAAGAGATATTAAGAAATTTTTAATTAGCTAATATAATTATATTATTATTAAATCTTCTCCCCAACTACAGTATTTCATCAATTCTAAGACGCACTTTTTTTTTCAAAAGTAATCTTTTCCAAAATGCGTCTTACAATCGCTTTTTTAAAAATATTTTTAGAATTGATGAAATACGGTATTCTGACTTTCCACGCCTTCCCATCAACCCCTACATCGAGCATTCAATTTATAAAGACAAACCGCGGCCAAATTCTCTAATATATTTAATTTAAAAAAGATAATGTTGAATTGAGAATTAAAAAATTTTCTAGTTTTTCAAATCACGAATTGATTTTAATAAAAGAAAAAAATGAATTTTATTATTAGAATCCTAGACCGAATAGATAAAAATAAAAGTAGTTTATATCGTTCAACGAAATTTTGAAAATTTATTAATTAAAACGAAAGAAGATAAAAATTTCTGAAAATGAATTCTCCCATAGCAAAGCATTGGGTTCAAAATAATAGAAATAGTAATTTAAGATTTGAAATTAGTATTATGAATGCAAAATATAATAAAAAACCGTAGTCAGTAAAAAATATTTGTCTTCAAATTTAAATGGATTGATAAAATTAGAAGCCAAATTTTGTATGTCTATTTGAAAAATATAAACTCACCAAGTGGCAAAAGAAAGTTCGAAAGAAATAACCGTGAGTTCATCTGGATTAACGACAAGAAGCCTCTGGGAACGAATTCTGAAAATAAAAAAAGAAACAAATTAAAAATCACTTTTTACTTTCTCTTACCTCTATATATATGCTATTTAAAAATATTTTATGTTATTATGCAAAAAGATATTCAAAAATATTGCAAATAGAAAAAGCCGCAAGAAAAGAGCCCTACGAGAGTATTTTTTCGACATGAAACGCATTTACATATTTTACATTAATTTATGTGAGAAAAATTGTTTAGCATAACGAGCGTTTTGCTTTACGAGTTTACGAAATTATTATATCTTATTATTATTACTTTCTCTTACCCTATATATTAAATATATAGAGAAAAAATATTTTGTATTATATAGCTTAAATACCTAGTCATGGCTTGGGTCCAATGGGGGGGGGGGGGTTTGAACCCCCAAATCCCCCCCCCGTGGCTACGCCTATGATTTAATATATCTCTCTTTACAATTAAAATTCAAGGCGCATATCATTATTCTATCCTAATTAGCCCACGGGATATTATTTAAACCCCTAGCACAAGAGGGGGATACTCTACCATTGTGCTATGACCCAAGAACGAAAATGAATTTAAACATTCAGTGGCTTTAAAAAATTAAATTTGAGATTGATGATAGGGTTA
>JAKCPI010031776.1:0-25562 GCA_023213315.1 Euborellia annulipes | reverse complement strand
TTTCCATTTCATTCCATTCCTTTTTTTTTCTGACGTCTGGCTTATGAATCGAAATAGAAATGGAATTATATTCATTTTCAAAAAAAAGATGATAGAAGGGGCTTAAGCTTTCAAAGAAATTAAATATCATTAAATAAGGTAAGCGTTAATAAATTTATTGTTTTACTTTTTTAAATATATTTTCTCCTGTATATATATTTTTTTTATTTTCAGAATTTCGTCCAAGATACGTCTATTTATTATTCCAGTTAAACTCCTTGTCATCTCGCATTCCTATTTGGTGAGTTTATTATTTTGTATCACGTTATTTTTTCTATAATATCTCTTATTTGTATTAAATAAATAGCAAGATTTTTCAAGAGTAAAGGGAGGAATGAAAAAATTTATTATTTTAAGGCTTTTTATATTTTTTTCAAATAAAATTCTTTATTAAATGTTGTTTTTATTTTTAATTTTAGGTGTGATTTGGACCAAAGAATTTGTTTGCTACTTTTCTTCGAGCTTTGAATGATATATATAATACGGCCTTCCTTTACACTTACTTTCATATATATTATATAATTTTATGACGTTTGACTTTTAAAACGAAATAGAAATGGAATTATATACATACTCATTTACAAAAAGAAAAAAAAGACGGAAGGGATTCATGCTTTCAAAGAAAATGCAGGGCGATTAAATTGCATTAAATAAGGTAAGCTTTTATGAAAATGATCTTTTATTATCTTTTGAATGTTTTCTCTTTTTTTTTTTTTTTATTAACTATATATAAGCAGATAGTTCAAGATTCAAGGGAATGACAAAATTTGTCTTCCAATTTTATTTATTTTATTATTCTTTATTTAAAATCAAATGAAAACTTCACCTAGGATGTAAGTAAAGAAGAAAATAATTGAAGCCAATTCCTTGAATTCTAATATCTCTTATTTTATGAAAAATATTACATGTAATTAGTTTATTGGAAAATGTTCTTAATTTTTATATAGTTTTAGTTTGTTCTAGTTAGTTGAGGAGAAAGGGAATGTTATTTATAAAATAATATAGAGGAATATCTTTTAATTCAAAATAGTTTTGATATTAGGATTAAATTTAATTAAATTTATTTTATTTAAATAAATATATCTTAAATTTACAAAATATTTCATTCAATCTCTTTGATAATTAAATTTTTTATTACTTTTTTTTTTTATTTTCAGAATTCCTTTTGAACTACGTCAACTCGTGGAAAAAAACGAACCGAACTGGGCTCAAAAGGCTGCACCCCGCATTCTTCGACGTTGTAAAAGCTTTTAATAGGATACCCCGTGAGCTCATCAAGTGCATCCTGCAATTTCTCTGAGGAAACTGTCCGCTGAACACAGAGCTTGTATGGGAGAAGATCAAAGAGTTAGGCAGGAGTCTCCTTAAGCAGATGATATGTTGCTGTGTGAAGAAACTTGCGACGAACTGGAAAATTACATAGGCATCTGAAAGAATCACCTCGGTCTGCGTATTAATCGACGCCAAGATAGAATACATGCAGTAGTACTATCAAAAGACTGACCGCAGATAAAATTATACTTAATGACCAGGTGCTTTCTAAATGTCGCAGTTTTCGCTATCTTGGCTCGAGGATCAGTGATGATGGGGAACCAACGGAATGTCGGGTGTGTGTATATATGCCAGTTGGCTTAAATGGTGAGAATGCTCCCGAATTCTATGCGACTTACGGATGCCAATTTATTTCAAATCAGCAATCTACCGGACAATGTTGAGAACGATTACTCTGTATTCAACTGAGATTTGGGCCCCCACGAAGAAGCACTACATGGGATGGATATGCAGATGCCCAGATATCACTAGACTTGATCACATCTCAATCAAGAGTAGGTTTGGCTTAGCGTTAATCACTGACAAGGGAGTGTCTCCGCTGGTTTAGACTCCAAGAGACGAAGACGAAGACGAAGACGACAATGAAGAGGAGCATTTATTTCATTGAAGCCATCATTAGAATAAACTAATTATAAATTATGAATGAAATATTCGTTAAAATGAAATGACTTGAGAGCATCTACCCCATCGATTTCCTTTACAAATAAGAGAGGCGGGCAAAAAACGATTGAACCTAAAATGAACCGGCAAGATCAGGGTTACAATTCTCTAAGCCAGCGGTTCCCAACCCGTGGAGCGCGGGCTGATTGGAACTGGGCGGCGGATGTCTAAGAAAAGATAAAAATTATATATATACACTGGGCCTCAGCGTTATTTTTACGGAAAAAGTGGACCGCACATCAAAAAATGTTGAGGAACCACTGCTTTAAGCTATTCTTAACTGAAAACCATTGGCGGAATCCGATCCTCACATTTTGCATACTAAGAGGCTGCTTGTTGTTGAACCCAACGTCATTTCGCGGCTGTCATTTGGTGAGTTTATTATTTTGAATAATTACTTTTCCAATAATATTAATAATTGGTACTAAGGTCATTTTTATGTTACAAAAGTCAAGAGAATAACAAAATTTGACTTACAATTTTATTCTTTTCTACTTTCTCTTACCTCTATATATGTTCAAATATATAGAGAGAGAAAGTATTGGATTAATGTCAAAAATTCGATGTCGAGATTTTGATGGATATACACGTTTTGAGATCCCCTGAATCAAAAAAAAGTGGTTTTCGAGACAGGGTCTGTCTTTTAACAAGAAAGAGGGTGCAAAAATCAAAGAAATTACAAATTTTTGCTTCCTATTTTATTTTTCCTTTATCTTTTATTAAAATTAAAGCAGTACTTTTTGGTTTTATCCCAGGCGCCCGAGCCAGCTGGAGGGGGATCCAGGGGGTGGGCGAAGCCCCCCTCTCAAGACACGAAACCCAAGGGGAGTGGCTATATAGAGAAATCGACCAATAGTCAAGAGATTGATGAAATTTTCCAAATTCATTTTATTTGCATCATGGTGGTGTCTTTTTGCTAATTTTTTCTTTTTATATCTGCTGGCCAGATATTTTACAGATTCTTTCATTTGAGAATTCTATCTGTGTTAAGACTTTATATATATATTCTGCGAAGATAAGTTTTCTCGGGTTGAGTCGCGTGTGATGTTGAGATTTACTCGACGTTTCGGCTCTCCTTTTGGAGCCATTTTCAAGAGTATGGGATTAGGGGGTATCTGTGTTTAATTTAGAGTCAACCTAAATTAAACACAGACATCAAACATCACACACACACACACACACCCAATCTAAATCTCAGAAACAAACCCAAGCTCCTATCACATCCACTAACCAAACCAATAACACATCGACTTGGGGAGGCAGACTGAGGCCCCGTGTCAACCTAAACCGAACACAAACGCAATTACACACACTCAACCTTCCTCCTGCTCCAAACCAAACCAAGCCTCTGAGGCATCCACCAAATTGACCTGGGGACCAGCAAGACTGCGACCCCGTAAACAAACCACCCCAACAATTCCCCCCTAATCCCATACTCTTGAAAATGGCTCCCAAAGGAGAGCCGATACGCCGAGTAAATCTCAACATCACACGCGACTCAACCCGAGAAAACTTATCTTCGCATACATCCAGTCGCGGAAACCTTCCAGAACATATATATATATATATATATATATATAAAGGGAATATCTATTTAATATTATATATCTTTGTTCTTTTCTTAATTTAATTTTAAATAGGAAATTTCGTTTTTTTTTTTTTTTTTTTTTGGGGGGGGGTAGTTCTATGTTGTGACATAATATTTGTATGGAGATTCTATTATTCTGATACAGGGTGGCTACAGACCTAGAAAAATTTAAAAAACTACTAATAGTCGATAGTTTCATTTCGGTTCAGCAGCAACATCTCAATCTCTCTCTTCCCTTCCTCAGGTAAATAAACATTATTCAATTATTCATCCCTTGTCAATTAATAATTAAATATGTCAAGTGGGATGGAGGGAGTTAAAAAACATTGAATTATATTGATTTCTATTGAATTTTCCCCAAATATCACAGGATTTTCTTTTTATCCCTTATCTAAAAGAAAAAAACAACTTGTCATTTAATAACATTTCGCAATTGAATATAAAAAAATTTCAATAGGAAAGTATAAATTTAATTAGAAGATGAAAAAATTATTGCAACCTCTTGAGCGATTTATTTAATAGGGGGTTTGTTATTTAAGCCTCCCCCTCTTTTTTTCTCTCATCAGGTAAATACAGTACTCAATTTTTTATTAGGCCTTTCTAATTAATGATTAAAAAGGGACGGAAAGGAAAAATTACGTTTATATATTCTAAATTTTAATTAATTTAATATTGGAAAAACAAACAGGCTGCTTTTTATTTTTTATCTCGTCTAAAAGAAAAAAAAGATTAACTTTTCTAAACAAAAACCTATCATATGATTTCTATTATGAAAATTGACTTTTTGTATTTAAAAAGGATATTTGGGAAAGGATTACGGGATAAATAAAACAATTATTTAAAAAAAAATCTTTATTGAATATTTAAATTATATTGTTGATAGAATAGGATAAAAAATAATAAATAAATATTTCTTTGTTTCAGAAGGAAAAAAATCATCCATATTCGTCATCATCATTATCAAAGAAACAGGACTTAAGCAATTGGAAATTATTTTTAAAATCTTTTTTGCGCATTCACGTCGAGCAAGAAGCCAGTCGATTGAATTCATCTCTCTGCTTTACTTCCATTGCGATTCTTTTAGTGAGAATAAAACATCTCACACCACTCAACTCTTAATTAAAAGGTATTTATAATTTGCATATTTAATTTTCATTAAGGGTTAACATTTTATTGTTATATTTTCTAAGTTTTTTTTTTTTAAACACTCACTTTTTTCACATTCACACACACACACACACACACACATACACACGGTCTTTTCGGCAATTTAGGCCTTTTAAAACTTTTTACGATACCCGTTATTTGTAAATATATCTATCGGACTGCCTGGGATCCGAACCCTCCACTCTTTATACAAGGCAGGCGAGCTGCCAACTACACTAATTTATAAAATTATCTATTATTTTTAATAATGAAACCATAGGGAGAAAAGGGGGTGTACATTTCCCATTCCAATTAAAATATTATTATTATTTTTCTTTAAAATAAGTAAAAAAATCGTTTATCATTATTATTTTTATATACTGCCTTGAAATGCAATTTGATGGGTGCTAGTCGATTTATAGAAATCTTTCTATAAAATTTTATTTTTTTACTTTCTTTACGCAACAGAACAACAGCTTGAAAATTTACAAACGTGAAAAGTAATAACTTTTTACTTTCTCGTATAGAGAAAGTATTGTAATCGTAAAAAAAATTCGACTTCGAGATTTTGATGTTTCTCCACGTTTTAGACCTCCCTGAGTCCAAAAATACCATTTTGGGCATTATGTCTCTGGGGGGGGGGGGGGGGGGGGGTGTGTGTGTGTGTGTGTCTGTGTGTCCGTGTGTGTGTGTGTGTGAACACGATTGCTTAAAAACCAAAGCAGCTAGATCGATGAAATTTGGTATATGCTCCTTACACTAAAATTGTAGATTTCTATCAACTTTTGGAGTAAATACGTCACATGGAAGTAGTACTTTACCTAATAAGTTTTTTCAGAAATTTCGAAATTTTCAATTTCTTTGATAAAATATTCAATTTTAAAAAGTTTTTATTCTTTGATATTTTTCCGAAAACTGAAAAGTTTTTGAAATAATCACAGAAGAAAACGACATTTTTCGTAAAAGCAAAGAAAAATCAAAACAAAATCATACAGGTGTCATTAAAAAACATGTAAATATAAACAAATGAATTTGTGAAACTCCAAAAGTTGATAGAAATCTACAATTGCCCAAACAAATTTCATGGCTCAAGAAATTCGTTGGAACAAATTTTTTTTATAATCATTTAATTTGTTTAAAAAAGAACATCAATTTTTTAATTTCTCTTACCTATATATGTTAATTTATAGTGATTAAGTATTGGATTCATGTCAAAAATCGGTGTCGAGATTTTGATGGATATATGAGGTCCTCTGAATACAAAAAAGTGGTTTTCGCGACTTGGTCTGTCGGTGTGTCTGTCTGTCTGTGTGTCAGTCTGGGTTCAATTTAAAGCATGAAGGAATTGAGCTAGGAGGTTGAAATTTTTATATTTAAGTTAGACACCCACCTAGAACGTGAAAATAAGCTTTTGATCATACTAGTACTTCACTGATTTACTTTTTCAGTTTTTTTACATTTTCTCAAAATTCGCTCCAACTATTTTTATTAAAATTCAAAAATCAATCATTTTTTAGATGCTCTTACATAAAATTTGAATTTTTTATTTTTTATTTTTTTAAATTTATTCTAATACCACTAGCCCAAATAACACTTTCATAATATAAGATGAGTCAAATAATTATTCTGCAAATATAAATATTCCAATATTAGGATTAGAATTAAAAAGAATATTTGTGAAAGGATTAAGGGATAAATAAAACAATGATTTAATAAAATAATCTTTATTGAATAGTTAATGATTGAATAAGATAAAAAATAATAGCTAATTATTTCTTTGTTTCAGAAGAGAGAGAAAAAAACATCCATGTTCGTCATCATTATTCATCATTATTATAAAATAAACAGCACATAGCAAGTCAAGTCTTTTAGTTGAATCCATCTCGAGGAAGGAGCCATCTCTGTGCAAAAATCACCTCTTCTATTGCGATTCTATTAGTGAGAATAAAAGGGCACACACCCCTCATCTCACTCCAATTATAAGGTATTTATAATTTGCATATTTCATTTTCATAAAGGGTTAACATTTTATTTTTGTATTTTCTTTCTTAACATATATTTATAAAATTATTCTTTTTTTAATGATCAAACCAGAGGGTGATAAGGGGTGTACATCAGGGTGGTTCCTAGCTATAGGTATGGTTTTCTGAAAGTTTAAAATTTGCTGTTCACAACCCCTAATCCTGTTCCAATCAACAAATGAAAGGGGTGTGCAAAATTTCAACTCAATTGGACAACTTATAGGGGTCCCACAAACGCCTTGAATTTGAATGATAATCATGGGGGCCCCCCTTCTCGGCCGGGGCCCGCCCCCGCCCCCCGCCCCCCTTTCCTTTGTCCCCCCCCGGGGGTGACCTTTTTTCCTTCCTTTTAAAATATATTATATTTTTTTTTTAAAAAAAAAATTTTTAAAAAAATCGTTTTTCATTTTTATTTTTTTTTTTTTTAAAGTTTGAATTTTATTTATTTCTTAAATCTTAATAATGTAAATAATTATAACTTATTAATAAGGGAAGGAATATCTGAGCTGACTAAAACAACCATATAAAAATTAACTTTATTAATAAATATGTAGCATATAATGGATTAATAAAAATTACAAGTCTTTTAATTAATATACTAATTATAATTGGGGACGATAAGGAGAATAAATACCAGCCTTCGTTCTCTCTCTCACCACCTCAATTTATTTGCAAATATTTCGGCTCCTATACAGGGGCCATCTTCAGTGCATATATGAATTTTATGAGAGAGATTGTCAATTCAGTAAAAATATAATCGAGAACAATTGAGCGCATGAGCCTCGTGTCTGGACGGTCTATGCCAGATATACTGGCATATATATTTTTGAATATCTATAATATTTGCATAATAACATAAAATATTTTTAAAAAAGTGATTATTAATTTGTTTCTTTTTTTATTTTCAGAATTCGTTCCCAGAGGCTTCTTGTCGTTAATCCAGATGAACTCACCGTTATTTCTTTCGAATTGCCACTTGGTGAGTTTATATTTTTCAAATAGACATACAAAATTTGACTTCTAATTTTATCAAACCATTTAAATTTGAAGACAAATATTTTTTACCAAATTCTGACTACGATTTTTTATATTTTGGATTCATAATACTAATTTCAAATCTTAAATTACTATTTCTATTATTTTGAACCCAATGCTTTGCTATGGGAGATTTTCAGAAATTTTTATCTTCTTTCGTTTTAATTAATACATTTTTAAAATAGAAGGAAAATTTCGTTGAACGATATAAAACTATTTTTATTTTTATCTAGGACTCTAATAATAAAATTCATTTTTTTTTTCTTTTATTAAAAGTGATTTGAAAAACTAGAAAATTTTTTAATTCTCAATTCAACATTATCTTTTTTAAATTAAATATATTAGAGAATTTGTGTGTTTATAAATTGAATGCTCGATGTAAGGGTTGATGGGAAGGCGTGGAAAGTCAGAATACCGTATTTCATCAATTCTAAAAATATTTTGAAAAAAGCGATTGTAAGACGCATTTTGGAAAATATTATTTTTGAAAAAAAAGTGCGTCTTAGAATTGATGAAATACTGTTGTTGGGGAGGAGGATTGAATAATAATATAATTTATATTAGCTAATTAAAAATTTCTTAATATCTCTTGAAATTTTTCAACTTTTTTAAATCATTGTAAGGAAATGTCCCTTCGATAAAAAATAAAAAAAAATGCTATTATAATCATTCTTTAACTTTCAAATCAATTTTGCTTCCGGAGAATAACCATAACGTCTGGTTCTGATGTCACAGTTTTATTTTAATTTCAATGTTTTTATTTAAATATTTGAAAATAAATATTAGCACAAATATTTATTTTTTTTAATCAAGCAAAAACAAGCGATGAATTATTCTTATCTAAAATTCTTAAAGCCCAGCCAGGCTGCAAAAGATTTTACTTGAATTCTTTTATTTTTGCGGGGGCGCATTTTTAAATTTTTTTGGGGGGAGCTTTTTTTTAAAAAATATTTTTTTTTTTTATAATTTTTTTTTGTAGTTGTTTTTTTTTTTTTCTCAAACTCCACCTTCCCCCCCGGAGGAGAGGTTTGGTGGGGTGTGTTTATATCACTCTATTTATATTTTTGTGGGTGGGGGAGGGGGGGGGGGGGGCCCCCCCCCCCCCCCCCCTTATATACGCCCCTGATTCTTTTAAAATAGAATAAAAAAATTAAATTTCTTTGCTCGATTAAAAAAATAAATAAAATTCTCATTGATAATGTATTTTGGAAACGAAAACAGAATTAATTCGCCCATCTAAAATAGTATTCCTTTTTCATATTCAAATAAAAACATTGAAATTAAATATATAATTATTCTATTTATTATAATTATTATTCTACAATTATTATTATTAATCCTCCGTTTTAAGTTTCTTTAATAATATGTTCTCTGACGTCCCACGACGTAATAGAAAAAATTTAATTAATATTAAAAAAAAAAATTTATTGTCATAAAGTGATAAAAATATAAAATTTTCACTTTATTAATTATTTAAAGAAAAAAATTAAATTTTATTACTTGCGCTTTGCAGTTTAGGGGCCCGGGCTCTTTAAGCTCAAAGCAATGTCTCAGGATAGCTAAAAACGCAGATTTAAGTGTCTAATTTTCAAAAAAATTTCCATACCCCCCCCCAAAAAAAAAAAATTGTTGGCATGAAGGTCACAATTGCCTTTTACATACTAAAAAAAACTTTAAGGAGGGGGGGGGCGTATTATTAAGTAGCCCCGGGGCCCTTCAAGTCTGTTTGCGACCCTGCATTTATAATATTTCTTCAAGTAATTAGGAAAGGAATTGAGGGTTAAAATAAACTCTTTTTAAATCAATTCAATATAAATTGTCATAAATGATGATAAAATATTAACTTAAGATACAGTATTTAAATTTAAAAATAAATGGATATTTAATTAGAATTAATTAATTATATTTTCTTTTGTTGCAGCATCTCATGTGTCTCATGGCAACGAGTCTAAAGTCGCTAAAACAAATCAACATGCAAATGAGGGAGCATCAAAAAGAAGCGAAATCTCAACCCGTATACTCGTTGTTCTATAATCATCGACCTTGTCGCTCGAGCATCTATCTAAGCGCTCTGCGAGGGTCTCTCTCTGGATCTAGGTGAGTCCAGACAATCAAATTTTTTCAATTTATCTCATCATTTCCTAGGAAAGGTCTTTACTTATAAAAATCCTCCCTCATTGTATATTTGATTATAATTTCTATAGAAGTCCCTCTCTCCCCCCCCCCCTTTGATTGTGCTACCAACAGATAGAATCCTTTTTGAGAGAGATTCACCTTGCTTGATTATGAAAAAATATAAAATTCAAAAATTTCTTCTTACAAATTTTAATTCTGTATTGGAATATTCTAACATAAAATAATATCTTTAAAATGTATATTCTCATTTTGCTATTGAAATGTTCTGAAGACCACTTTACTCTTGTTCTCCATAGAAAAGATAGGAGAAATGGTTGCCATGGTAACGAAATATAAATATTTTCCCATGTTTATTAATTTTGAATTTAAATGTACCGTACTATCGGAACCTAAATATATGTCGACACAAAAAATCTGGTGTGACAAGCACAGTACACAACTTTCTCTTGCCGAAGGGTAAGAGAAAGTTGTGTGCTGTGCGACCAGTCACACCAGATTTTTTAACTACCTTTCTAATGGGTAAGATATAATAATTCCAAAAAGGAATCTTATCTAAAAAAAATATTTTTTTCTCTTTGGTTGGTTATTTAATGTAAAAATAAGGGTGGTTCTGGTGCAAGGGCGGATACAAGGGGGGTAAAGGGGGTAATTACCCCCCCCCCGAGATTCGAAAAAAATACCTTTTTTTCGCAAACAAATTTATTTTTAATGTAAAATTTTTAAAATTAATACTTAAAAATTTGATGTGTATTTATATTCTTGCAAACAAATACAGAATGCGCTTTTTAATTACCGAAATTAAAAAAAAAATAGTGTGCTGTGCGACGAGTCACACCAGATTACCCCCCCCCCCGAGAAACACCTCTGGATCCGCCCTTGTTCTGGTGGGTTTTACAAATTAGTCTTTTAAAAAGTATTTAATTTCGAATTTATTCCCAACAGAATAAAACGCCGTTAGTTTGCAAGTGAATAGAATTTTTATAAATAGAGAATTTATTTGATAATTCTTTTTCTTGGGCGTTCAGAGAACAATGCTATTTCTCTATCGATCGATGCCTGCATGCAAGCTGGCTGCCTATCTCCCTGGCTTTAGTTGTATCTGAGCCGAGCAATGACTCAGTCGTTTGAGCTCACTCATCTCTCTCTCTCTCGTGTGTTTAGTTTATTTTATATTGTGTGTGCAAATAAGTCGTTCATCCCCCAAACTCGTTAATCCCCGACTGTTCATCTTATTATTACGGTAATGAATCTTTTCATATCTCATTTGCATAATGAATTAAATTTATATTTTCAATTTTGTTTTCTCTCTTAAAATATACTTATAAAATTATCCAATTTTTAAATACAACGCTATGATGGAGTCGTGTACCCCAGGGTGGAAAGGGTGTAAATCGCCCCTTATTAAATAATTGAAAATAGAAATTCTTAACTTTTATAAATGTGATTTTTAGAGGTGGAATTTTTTCTTCACTGTCTGAATAAATTCTTTTCTTTTCTCAAACGGTTTCTCCACTCACCCCCTCTAATTATAAGTTTATACAATTCAGATGATTTTTACTTTCTCTTACCCTATATGTGAAATATATATAGAGAGAAAGTATTCTTTATTAATTTGTTTTTACGCTAATTTTTTTTAACCAGCTACGTACTTTGTTTGTTTGTAATGTGAAAGATAAAATAATTACTTTTTGACTAATCTAATAAAAAATTTTTTTCTCTTCGATCGGTAATTTAATGTAGTAATAGGGGTGGTTTTTTCTGGAGGTGGTCGGTTAAAATAGCCATCGAATCAAATAAATTATATAAAATTATTTCTCATTTAATTTAGGGAACAGACAATTTCAAAATATCTTAATTTTTCTAAAAAAACATCTCCATTCTTCAACCCTTATCAATTAATAATTAAATATGTCGAGAGGGATGAATGGGGCAAATTACTTGAATATATACTCATCTATTCTTTTCTATAAAATTTTCCTTAAAAATCACTCATTTTTTTTTTTTTTTTAATAGAGAGATTTGTTAAAATAAAAAAAAAAATTTTTTGTTCAATCAATTTTAAAAATTATCAAAAACAAACAAACCCTTAAGAAAATTGGACAAAAAAGAATTATTATACCTTTCAAGTTAGAAACAAATCAAGTACTTAATTAGCAACAATTATTTTCTAATAATCCATTATCTGAATGAATTGAGTCAAAAATTCTAATTAAAATTGTAAATAAAAATTTCTTTGTTTCAGAAGAGAGACCTTAGGAAAAGCAAATGCATCTGCGTCAAGGGGACCAAGGGGCAGTCGATTTGACTCACCTCCCTGCAAAGTGCCTCCTCTATTGCGATTCTATTAGTGAGAATGAAACATCACACACCTACTCTCTCCACAATTAAAAGGTATTTATAATTTTCATATTTCACTTGGGTGAAGAGTTAACATTTTATTTTTATTTAAATATAATATAATAAAATTATCCTTTGTCTTAAAACTAGAAACCAGAGGGTGTAAAAGGGAGTACATCTTTAATATCATTAATATTTTCCCTTAAATATAACTGTAACAAAATCGTTTATCAATATTATTTTTTGTAAACTCTTTTTTTCTACACACAAATCATATTCTCAGCGCACTTCGAGTCTCTTTGCATAAAAACCCCTCATTTTATAATATTTGATTATCATTTAAAGCTATAAATTGCTTTCTTAAAAAAACTAAAATTTTCCTTTCCTCACCACATTGACCTCGCTTTCTCCATTTCTCTCTTTATTCTTTTTCTCCCCACTTTACTGATAAGAATCTAATTATCCTATGATAGATATTTAGTAAAAAATTAAAAATTATATAAATCATCAGTATCAAAAATTAAGCAATCTTCTTATTAGGATGGTTTTAGGGGTGGTTTAGGGGTGGCTTTAATGTGAATAAAAACTTGTCTGTCTTAGCCTTTAATAATGTAATGTGCTTAAAGAAGAAAAAAAAAATTGCTTTAATATTTATTTATTTTTGGAAACTCGGAGCTCAAATTGCTATGACGAGTTATCATCAGTCAGTTGCTTTCTTGTTGCCCCAGGAGTCAGTTCATTTGAAAAGTCAGAGGGTGGTTAGGGTCATACACTAATTAAAATATAACTATTTTTTCTCTTATAAATAGGTGTAAAATTTCTCGTTCTTGAAATTGTTTTCGTGTGATATTAGAATTAAAATATTTTTTCTATGCATCCTACTCAAATTTGCTTTTTTTCTTATCAGACCAAGACCAAGGAGTTAATTTAATAAAATATAGTCGAAAAAAATTCCTTCACTTTATTTTTTATTTCAATGCATTTTTACAAATATTTCATTTATCTTGGCGATATTTTTTTTTAACTTTTTTTATTTTCTCTTTTATTAAATAAATATGTCTATAATTATAATTGGGATTATTTTTAGCTACAAGGTCCAACTTTATTTAAAAAATTCGTGATTAAATTACAAAACGAACTAATTTTATAATTAGAAATTGTAATTTGGCTAAAATCTATTTCTTTTTTATCGGTCAAAAGTTTCTCATTTAATTACTAAAAAAAAAAAAAAAATTATTGAATTTTCTTTTCGGGTAAATGTTTAATAGTTGAAAAAACATTTAAAAATTTTTTAACTGTTTTCAAATACTTCGTGCTCGACTAAATTATTTAAAAAAAATTAGAATACCCATTTGATCATAAAAAATTCTTTTTTAAACTTATGCATTTCTGTAATATCAAAATTTTATTTTTCCCTAATTTAAATATTAATATTTACACCTGCTCTATTAAAATCAAGAATTGTATATTCATAACGACCAAATACTGTTTCAATATTCACAAATCATTTGCTTTGCAAATTGAAATAATTAAGATTATATCTTTTTGTTTTCTAAAGTTTGAATTTTATTTATGATTTTCATGAATCTTAATAATGTAAATAATTATAACTTATTAATAAGGGAGGGAATAGTAAAACAACCATATAAAAAAATAAACTTTATTAACCATTTAAATATGTAGCTTATAATGGATTAATAAAAATTACATGTCTTTTAATTAATATACTAATTAAATAATTTTCCATTGTTTCAGGATCCTCCGTATGTCAATCAGCGGCCAAGTCGACGAGGGTCATCTGAAAGTAATAAACACATACATGTGAGTTGAAGAAAATAATTTTAAAAATACTATTTCATATGCAAATGGTTTTTTCTATTTATTATATGGTCTCGGCCTAATGGTCGGCTTAAATTATAAACTAGTAAAAAATTTAAATATTCTATTTTGCAAATGTTATTAATAATATCAAGAATGAAAAGACATTTATAATATAAAGGGAGATCTTTTCCATTCCATTAAAAAAAAATGTCTGAAAAATTTGAACTCATTTTCAAAACAGGAACACGTGGCCCATCGCGTTTGAAGTTTGAGAATTTTTTTTAAATTTTCTTAAAACTAAACATTTCCTTTGATTTCTTCCACAAGGGATCAAATTAATTTTACATTCCAATTAAACTATTGTAGAAATTTATTATTATTCTTTTATTGATAAAAATTATCTTAAAGAATTAATTTAAGAACTAATAAAAAAAAGATATTTTAATAACCCTTTTTTCAATCTCAAATTTAATTGTTTAAAGCCACTGAATTTTTAAATTCATTCTCGTTCTTGGGCCATAGCACAGTGGTAGAGTATCCCCCTCTCATGGTAGAGGTTTAAATAATATCCCGTGGGCTAATTAGAATAGAATAATGACATGCGCCTTGAATTTTAATTCTAAAGAGAGATATATTAAATTGTATCATCTGTCAAAGTTCCTCAGCATAAATCTGTTCATTTTTTTAATTTCAATATTATTTGTCTTCAACGATTATATAAAATTATATTTAACAAATGTTTGAGTATGTTTAGTAAATCCGAATTAAGGTATTGAATATTAATACCTTATTTAATTGAATTGATTTCGAAAATTATTTAAATAAAATGAAATACAGGGTGTCGGATTTAACAAAAGAAATTTCATTTACTCTATTTTTACAGAATGTAACTGTTTAAAGATATTGCATCCTTTTTTGCTATTTATTCAACAAGGGATGATTTTAAGGGTGTATGGCCTTTTTAAGTCTTTTAAAAATAATTTAAATTTAATATTTAATCTATAATAACTTGAGACACGGAGTAAAATTCCCCACGTTTTCAGTTCATATTAGAAAATACTTGCAGCGTTATCATTTATCGTTCTTATAATTTTAATATTTGAGCTTAAAGGGCCCGGGAAAAATTTTGAAATTGAAATTTTAACCATGAAAATTATTTTTTATTAGAATTTTAAGATCGGAGAGCAAAGGGCCCGGGCCCCGGGGATATAGCCCCTCTGCCCTCCTCTGTCTGCGGCCCTGGTTGTGAGAAAGCATTTTGAGGGGTGCTAGTCGATTTATAGAAATCTTTCTATAAAATTTTATCTTTTTACTTTCTTTACGCAATAGATCAACAACTTGAAAATTTACAAACGTGAAAGGTATAAACTTTTTTTTTTGTAGAAAGGTTATAGGGGGTGGGAGAATAAAGACAGGACAGGACTATAAAGGTTGTGGTGCTTTTTTGTTTATATATTTTTCTCCAAACTTTTTTGCTTTAAAAAAAATCTGATTCATGAAAAAATTTAATTTCAGAATTTTTTAATAATCAATATGAATGAATTCTAATTTAAATTATCTAAATCTATATTAATTCCCCAAATATTATTAATATTTTTCCTTATAATATTTTTGTCAATGCTCTCTTTCTCCATACACCCACGCCCAAACATACGATTCATATTTAGTAAGAAAAATTAATAATTTTTATCTTTTACAGAGACCACCTCTGTTATTAGAGGTCGACTTCTCCCTTCATCATCGACCTTCTCGCTCGAGCATCCCCATCTCAGCAGGGCACTTCGAGACTCTCTTCGTTGGGTAAGTCGTGACAATTAAATTTTCATTTTTTTGGATTATGAAATAATTTAAAATTCAAAATTTTTTTAAAATAATTTTATGTGCTGGGAATTTTTTTTTATTAATACTCTTCAAATATCAATTTATTTATTATTATACATTATACATTATAAACTTGAATTCTAATATATTCGGTTTTTCGGGAAAAACTCGGTTTCTCGATTATACTAAGATTATATCTTTTTATTTTCTTTCTAAAGTTTGAATTTTATTTATTTCTTAAATCAATGAATGAAAAGAAAAAAAAAAGAATTTATAATATAAAGGGACATCTTTTCCATTGCATTAAAAAATAATGTCTGCAAAATTTGAACTCATTTTATAAAACAGCCCATTGCCTTTGAAGTTTGAGATTTTTAAAATTATTTAATTTTACATTCCAATTAAACTAGATATTTATTATTATTTATTTTATTTTTATTTATTACTAAGAATCTTTTATATAAAATTATTTATGTTTAGTCAAATCCGAATTGAGGTATTGAATATTTATATCTTATTTAATTGAATAGATCTCGAAAATTATTTAAATAAAATGAAATACAGGGTGTCGGAGTTATCAAAAGAAATTTCAATTACTCGATTTTCTGTTTTACAACTGTTTACCTAAAGATTTTTCATCCTCCTTAGAAATTTATTCAACAAGGGATGGTGTATGGCCTTTTTAAGTCTTTTAAAAATAATTTAAATTTAATATTTAATCTAATGTGCGACACGGAGTAAAATTTCCCACGTTTTCAGTTCTGGTCTGTCGGTGTGTCAGTCTGGGTTCAATTTAAAGCATGAAGGAATTGAGCTAGGAGGTTGAAATTTTAATTTCTCGCTACGCCACTGGATTAGACACCCACCTAGAACGTGAAAATAAGCTTTTGATCATACTAGTACTTCATTAAATTTATTCTAATACCAATAGCCCAAATCAACACTTTCATAATATAAGATGAGTCAAATAATTATTCTGCAAATATAAATATTCCAATATTAGGATTAGAATTAAAAAGAATATTTGTGAAAAGATTAAGGGATAAATAAAACAATTATAGTTAATGATTGAATAGGATAAAAAATAATAGCTAAATATTTCTTTGTTTCAGAAGAGAGAGCTTAGAAAAAAACATCCATGTTCGTCATCATTATTCATCATTATTATAAAATAAACAGCACATACGCAAAGCATGTCTTTTAGTTGAATCCATCTCGAGGAAGGAGCCATCTCTGTGCAAAAATCATCTCTTCTATTGCGATTCTATTAGTGAGAATAAAAGGGCACACACCCCTCATCTCACTCCAATTAAAAGGTATTTATAATTTGCATATTTCATTTTCATAAAGGGTTAACATTTTATTTTTGTATTTTTTTCTTATCATATATTTATAAAATTGTCCTTTTTTTAATGATCAAACCAGAGGGTGATAAGGGGTGTACATCAGGGTTGTTCCTAGCAATAGGTATGGTGTTCTGAAAGTTTAAAATTTGCTGCTCACAACCCCTAATCTTGTTCCAATCAACAAATGAAAGGGGTGTGCAAAATTTCAACTCAATTGGACAACTTAAAGGTGTCCCACAAACGCTTTGAATTTGCAAAATAAGGTATACGAAACGATCGATTTCGTTTAAAAAGCGGTAAAAAAAGTTATTTTCGAATATATCCCTAATAAATAAATAAATACAAAAAATAACTATTATAAATATTTTATTTAATTGGTGGTGAGTTTTAAATGTTGGTAAACGAAGAAGTCTTTTAATAGTTATTTAATTTCGAATTTATCTCCAACTGACTTAAACCCCGCTACCCCTCTGGTCATCATTTTATTAAGGTAATGAATATTTTCATATCTCATTTTGATAACGAATTAAATTTATATTTCCAATTTTTTTTTCTGTCTTAAAATATATTACTTAGGGTATATAAAATTATCCAATTTTTTAGATATAATCAATTTGTGTACCCAAGGGGAAGGGTTAGTTTATCAGAAGGGCTGTAAATCACCACTTTTGATAAACAAAATAGTATTTTATTTTTTTTTTTTTTTTGATTTTTTTTTTTTTTTATTTAAAGGAGGAGGGGGGGGTTTTTTTGGGAGAAAAAGGTTGGGAGGGTTTTTTTTTTTTTATTGGAAAACTTAAATCTGGCCGACCAATAGCGCATAAAAGAAAAAACCTTATCAAGCTTTTTCTTGCTAAAATCAACCCTTCATTAAATAATTTTTCTTGTCAAGTTTCGTAACAACAATAGTATTTTTATTTAAAAATGAAATTTAAAATACTAATACAAAATTATATATTTCGTAAAATTTTTACCTTTAAGGAAATTGATTACTTTTTCTCCCTCCTCACCCTCCACCCCTATTGTCGAGAATTTGGCTATTAATTAAAAATATAAATTCTTAAACTTTTATCTCTCGTCAATTATATAAATTATAACTGTGATTAACATTTCGTTTTAAAACTATATTATTATTATTATTTAATGTTAACAGAGGGTGGTAAGGTGCGTCCATTTCCATTCAAATTAAAATTTTATCATTTTTTATTTTTTGTAAACTCTCTCTTTATACAAACAAACTCACGAATCATATTTAATAAGAAAAAATAATAATTTTATTCTCCTGGGATCCTCTCTTTTTTAATATCTCTAGTACCCTTGATAACCCCCTCATTTTATAATATTTGATTATCATTTAAATCTATAAAAATAAAATACAGTGGAGTTTAATTCGTTCCAGAATCAAACTCGTAAAGCAAAACGCTCGTATTAAAGGTATTTATTATTTGTGATTTTTCACATTCATAAAGGTTTAACATTTTATTTTTATTACGATATTATTAGGAGAATTTTTAATTTAGACCACATTTTTATTATTAATTATTTATTAAAAATATAAATACTGTACACCGTTTCGACTGCTTATTCTGCAGCCGATCTCAAGTACTGTGCACTTGATCCGACTCAAGTTTTTGATAAATAATTAATATAAAAATGTGGTCTATTTTTAAAAATTTCCCTAATAATAATAATTCAAACCACATAAGCTTTAATAAACAGATTTTAATTTTATATTTAGATATATATTTTCTTTCTGTTATAAAATTTTTTAATAATGAAAAAGAGGGTGGTAACAGCTGTATATTTTCAATTCTTATTAAAATTTTATTACCTGGTATCAAATATATTTTTTTTTTTGTATTTTCTCCTAGTTAACAAGAAAATATAATAATTTTTATCTTTTACAGAGGTGGTTATTACTAGAGGTCGGCTTCTCCCTTCATCATCGACTTTCCGTTCTTTTCTCGTTCGAGCATCCCCATCTCGGGAGCGCACTTCGAGGGTCTCCTCTTCGAGCCTTTCTCCACTGGGTAAGACCTGACAATTAAATTTTCATTTTTTTGATTACGAAATAATGCAAAAATCAAAATTTTCTATTTGCAAATTCTAATACTCTCTGAGAACATTTTAACATAGAAAAATATTATTGTGTATTAAATTCTTTTTTTAAATAATTTTATTTGCTGGGAATTTTTTTATTAATCATCATCAAATATCATTTTATTATACATTCGTTTTTTACTTTCATTTACCTATCTGTCTGGGAGTGTTGAGTGTGAATGGAAAAAGTTTAAAAAAAAAAAAATTTGAATTATATCGGCGAAATATAAGGTTATATGTCGTCTTTTAAAATTCATTTAAGTTCGAATATATCCCTAATAAATAAATAAATACTAAAAACAGCCATAGGAAGTATTTTCTTAAGTCGGGGTGAGAGTTTTATGGGTGTGTAAATAAAGAGATTCTCTTAATAGTTATTTAATTTCGAATTTATTTCCAACAGAATAAAACGCCGTTAGTTTGCAAGTAAATAGAATTTTTTTAAATAGAGAACTTATTTGATAATTTTTTTTCTTGGGCATTCTTTTTATTCTTCAGAGAGGCAATGGAATCCTATCTATGCTTGCTGCCTATCTGCCTGGCTTTGTTTTATAGCCGAGCAATGACTCAGTCGTTTGAATTCTTCACTCAATCGCTCTCTCTCTCTCTCTCTCTCGTGTGTTTATTTGTTTTATATTGTGTGTGCAAATAAGAGGTTCATCCCCCAAACTCATTTACTCCCAGTCTGGTCATCTTATTTTTACGGTAATGAATCTTTTCATATCTCATTTGCATAACGAATTAAATTTCTATTTTCAATTTTTTTTTCTCTCTTAAAATCTCTTACTACTAAAAATATACTTATAAAATTATCCAATTTTTAAATACAACACTATGATGAAGTCGTGTACCCCAGGGTGGAGGGTGAGAAAGGGTGTAAATCACCCCTTCTTATAAACTTTCTTCAAAAACTAAATTTTAATAGAAAATTATTTTTTTTTTTTTTTTCAATTTTTTACTTTTACGCAAATGTATTACTTTCTATCCCTTGTCACCCACCCTCCATCCTTCTAACCGAGAATTTCGTTCTATATTATGAAATTATTATCAAATAAATGAAAATAGAACTTCTTAACTTTTATCTCTCGTCAATAGTAAGTAATAAGTGAGATTTTTAGAGGTGGAATTTTTTTTTCCACTGTCTGAATGCATTCTTTTCTTAAACATTTTCTCCACTCGCATCCTTTAATTACAAGTTTCATCAATTCAGTCGATTTTTTTTTAAATTTGTTTTTACGCTATGATCGATCGAAATGACGACGTTTGAAAGGGAGAGATTTTTTTTTTTTTTTTTGTGGGGGGCTGAACCTAATATTTTTTTTTTAATATTTTTTTTTAATTATATTTTTTTTTTTTTTTATTAAGTTTTTTTTTTTGAATATTTTTTATATAAAAACCCAAAAGTCGCCCAAAAAGGAGAAGTTGTTGTTGTGGTGTTGTTTTTTTTTTATTATTTTTTTTTTATGTGAGGGAGGGGGGGGGGGGCCCCCCCCCCCCCCCCCCCATAAATACCCCCCTGGAAATGACTAACGTTCCCGTTAGAATTTTTTCTATTTTATGTGTTTATTCATTTTCTGTGGGATGGGTTTGTTTGTTTATCGTCTCCTTTTGAAATATTATTATTAAAATAAGAATTTTTACTCCAATTCATTCAGATAATATAATAAACATTTTTTTTTATTTCCAGTATAAAAAAATAATTTTTTTTTTCTAGCTACCTACTTGATTTTTTTTTAATTTGAAAGTACTTTTTGTCTAATCTAATAAAAAAGATTTTTTCTCTTCGATCGGTAATTTAATGTAGTAATAGGGGCGGTTTTTTCTGGAGGTGGTGGGTTAAAATAGCCATTGAATCAAATAAATTATATAAAATTCTTTATCATTTAATTTAAAGAACAGACAATTTCAAAATATCTTAATTTTTCTAATAAACTTCTCAATTATTCATCCCTTTAACAATTATTACTATTCTATTCTTTTCTATAAAATTTTCCATAAAAATCACTCACTCTTTTTTTAAATAGAAAGATTTGTTAAAATAAAAACATTAATCAACAAATATTGATCAATCAATTTTACATATTATCAAAAAGAAACAAACCCTTAAGAAATTTCGACAAAAAACAATTATTATATTTATTTTATATTATTATATTTATATTATTTTTTTTTAAACCACCCTCCCCACCCCCCAAGTTAGTTTCCTATTCTACAAATTTTATGTATATAGAAAGATTTCACGTTTTCTTTACTAGTTAGTGACTTGAAACTGCATATAAGGGGAAGTGAGTTTTATTGGTGCAGTTCGAGGGTCCGGTGGCCTGGTGCAATGGATAGCACGCCTATACCCCGGAAAGGCGGAGATCCTGGGTTCGATTCCTGGGGGCCATGGGATGTTTGGCCTCACCAATGAAAAACACTCACATGTCTTGTTAAATAGAAAGATTTGTTAAATTAAAAAAAAAAATAATCAAAAAGAAACAAACCCTTAAGAAAAATGGAGTTGTCTTAACTCAATCACTTAATTAAAAAATATTATTTTTTAATCCATATAACTCGCGGTAAAAATTCTAATTTAAATTATATTATTTCAAGGAAAGCAAAATTTCCGATCAACCACACCACGAAAAATAAATAATAGGTCAAAAATTTTTTTTAGAATTTTAATAGTAGATACATAGATCTTTTCCAATGCCATTAAAAAATAATGTCTGTAAAATTTGAACTCATTTGCAAAACAGGAGCCATCGCCTTTGACGTTTTTCAAAATTTTCTTAAAACTAAACATTCCCTTCAGTGGCGTAGTGAGCTTAACTCGCGCCCGGGGCACAATACCTTTTTAGCGCCCCCCCCCCCCCCATTCGAAAACCATATAATATTATATGTAAAATATACTCGCAAATTAATAAATAAATAAAGTAAAATAAATAAAGTCATAGGCTCAAGCTAGGCTTTAAATTTGACACAAAAAATGTTGTTGAAAAAACAAGACTAGATTTTCAAATGTATCTGATCCTCCACAAATCAATTATAATAAAAATAAAAATTATCCAGCAATTTTTTATTTTGCGGACCATTTGGCGCCCCTTTGTGAGTAGCGCCCGGTGCATGATGACCCCCCCTTGCTCCCCCCCTCGCTACGCCACTGATTCCCTTTGTTTTCCTCCACAAGGGACTAAATAAATTTTACATTCCAATTAAACTAGAAATTTATTATTTAGAATCTTTTATTATTATTTATCAGGGTGGCTACAGACCTGGAAAACCTTAAAAACCTGGAATTATCAGGGAATTTAATGGGATCGGGAATTATCATGGAGTTATCAGAGAATTTTGAAAAGTATCAGCGAAATTTATTATAACTTTTTACTCAATCAATTATACCTGACACTTTTCTTTCTCCTAGTTAACACATACACTAATACAAACACACGAATTATATTTATTAAGAAAAAATAATAATTTTTATCTTTACAGGGATGGCTGCTAGAGGTCAACTTCTCCCTTCATCCTCGATCTTGTCTCTCGAACATCAAGATCTCAGCAATCTCCGAGGCTCTGTCTCTGCACTGGGTAAGGCCTGACAATCAAATTTTCTCAATTTATTTTCATCCACAAATAATAATTACATTTTCATTGAAAGGTCGTTCTCTCTTTATCTCTTTAAAATCTCTGTTTTTATCGATAATTTGTTAATTATTATTTATATGATTTTTCTTTAGACATTTATGTAGTCATAAGGGTGGTTGGTTGTTTATGTTGGGGATTTTTTATTTAACCCTCCTCTTTCACACTCACATTCACACAGTCTTTGCGGCAGCTCAGGCCATCTAAGACTTTTACGATATCCGTTATTTATTAATATACATATTTGGGGTCCAGGCATTCTTATTTAAGTCGTTTGGTATCTAAATGGCTTAAATAAAATCATCGGACTGCCTGGGGTCCGAACCCGCGACTTTTGGTATACGAGATTAGCACGCTAACCCCTACACCAACCCCAGAGGGCCAAAAGTCTGATTGATTCTATTCTATTTTATTTTTCTATTGCATTGAAACTCCATTGATAATTTAAATAAATATGCTTCAAATGTTATTTATTAAATGACAATTTCATTTTTTGAGATTTTTTCTAGTCCTATTTAACATATAAAAATAAATAAATTTTTTATCATTATCTCTTGTTTTAGATTTTTGCTCCCCAACTCGTGAAGATGATTGCTCTCCCCGCGGGCGAGTTCAGAGCGGACAGAGTCAGGCTCGGAACTTAGAAACTCGCTTGTCGGTTCAACAGCAACATCTCAATCGCTCTCTTCTCTTCTTCAGGTAAATAAACATTATTCAATTGTTCAAACCTTCTCAATTAATAATTAAATATGCAAAGAGGGATGGAGAAGTTAAATTTCATTCAATTATATTTATTTCTATTAAATTTTTCCAAAAAATCACAGAATTTTGTTTTAAGTCTTAAAAATTTTAAGCAGAAGCAACTCAGCCTCCCTCCCTCTATTGCTTAATTTATTAAGCATTTCTAATTAATGATTAAAAATTCTAAGAAGGATGGAAAGGAAAAATTGAGTTCATATATTCTAAATTTTAATTAATTTATTTTAGAAAAAAACCAAACAGCCTAATTATATTTTTAACTAAACTTAAAAAAAAAAAAACTTTTATTTCTATTGAATTTTTGATTTTTTTTTTACTTTTATTCAACTTTTAATGTGAATTGCACAAATAAGATTAATTAAATAATTTTATTCGAATATAAATATTCCAATATACCGGAGGTAAAATGTGAAAATAAAAAAAAAAAAAAAAATTCCAATATACTCTAGTAAGGGAAGGATTACGGGATAAATAAAACAATTATTTAATAAAATAATCTTTATTTAATATTTAAAATAGAAGAGGATAAAAAATAATAATATATAATATTTCTTTGTTTCAGAAGTAAGAGCATCCATGTTCGTCATCAACATGATCAAAGAAAGATTATTTACGCAAATGGAAAATGGAAAGTATTTTTAAATAAAAAGTATAAGCAAGCAAGCAAGTGATTTAGTTTGATTCACCTCGAGCAAGGGGCCAGTCGATTGAACTCATCTCTCTGCAAAGTGCCTCTCTTCTATTGCGAAATAAAACATCACACACTCCAATTAAAAGGTATTTATTATTTGTATATTCATTTTATTTTTATATTTTCTAATTTATAAAATTATCTATTAATTTCAATAATGAAACCAGAGGGTGGTAGGGTTGTACATTTCCCATTTTCCATTCTTATTAAATTATTAATACTATTTTCTCTTAGAAATCTTTTATCCATAATATTTTTTAGTAAACTCTGTCTTTCTTCAAATAATAGAATTTTTATCCTTTACAGGGGCGAGCGACTGACTGTTGCTAGAGGTTGTCTTCCCCCTTCATCATCGACCCTGTCGTTTGAGCATCAACATCTGAGCGCACTTCGAGGCCTTCTCTCGACCTCTGCTCTAGGTAAGTCCTGAGCCTGACAATTTCAATTTTATTAGTTCATATCGCAAATATTAAATTTTCCTGGGAAAGATCATAGTCTCTCTTTTAATATCTCATGTTTAGAAAAAGCCCTCCCCCCTCATTTCCTGATACAATATTTGATTTGCATGTCATTATCATTTGAAGCTATAGAACTTTGCCTCTTTTTCTCTCTCTTGATTAGGCTACTAACAGATTTCTTTTTTGAGAGAAAGTATTGTTTTAATTTTTGTTTGATTAAATTTTTTTTTTTTAAATAACTTTATTTTAGGGTCCGACCGAAACAAGATTTTCAGCCGAAACCGAATATTCGGCCTCAACCTTAGTTTCGGCCGAAACCGTAACCGAAACCGAAACTTGTATTTCCTATAAAAAAATTTATATTTTTTTTTTTTTTTTGAAATTTTTTTCCCCTCCGTGAAAATCATTTTACCTTTTTTTTTAGGGAGACAAAAATTTTTTTTCTCCTTCAAGTGCAAATCATTTGACCTTTTTTTTTAAGACTCAAGTTTCGGCCGGCCGAAAGTTACGGCTACTTTTTGGCCGAAACCGAAACTACGGCCGAAACCATGATTTTTGGCCGAAACTGGCCGAAACCGAATATACGGTCGGTTCCTACTTTATTTGTTCGGAAATTTTTTTTATCAATAACCTCATATATCAATT